>CAJVSB020000834.1:0-35000 GCA_911865555.2 Thlaspi arvense
AAAAATAAAAATAAAAAATACCTTATCAAATATGTTTTCTTCACTATTTTCTATTTTTACTAAAAATGAAACAGAAAATGGCCAATTAAATAGGCCTTATTGTCTTCTTTTAAAAATTTTTAGCCCTCAACTTCATCCCTAACCCTTGTTTGTAGGTTAATACCAACTATGTTGCATGCCACATTGAGAGGAAGATTGACCCTAAAACTCGATTTGCATTACAGCAAATAAAGAAGTCCTTGATGGAAGACGACTCTCAACAAGAAGCACAAAGGTTACCATATTCAGATGAAGTGTTAAAGGCTTGCTGGTTGGGCCAAGACTTGATAGCTTGGCTTTATTGGCTTAGTTTGAATCGAGAAGTTGTGTTGAATGTAGTTAAGACGAGAGAGAGAGAGAGAGAGAGAGAGTATTAATTTGATAATATCTATCAATGATTTTAAGCATTTTCAATTTAGTTTTTAATTTATTTCTCCACTCTCCGTTTCTTCTTCGATCACTTCTGCAATCAACTTTATGGTCCTACTGTTATATAGTACAATCGACGATCCTAAACAATATCTTAATATTTTCACTCTTTTCTGCTGTTGGAAACATAGAAAACGAAAACTTACAGAAAACGGAAAACAGAATGAAAAATTTTGAATAGGATCTTAATTTTTAGGGATAAAGTGTTACTTTTTGTATTTTTGGATGATGGATGGATGGTTTTGTGAGGACAATGGTTTCTCTGGGAGATAAAGTGAGAGTTCAAAGAAATTATTTTGTTCTACTTTAATTAAAAGTCAAAACAACAAACAAAAATAAGAGTAATCAGATGTGTCCAAAACGAATACAATTTACATGCTTGCTGTTAGTTGGTTTTAAACATAGAAATGTCCACTAGTTAGAAGAGCAAGAATCACGAGTCAATAAGACTACCAAATGAAATTATGAGATAATTTTGCTTCGAAAGACTTCCTAAAGTAGACCCCTTTGACTCTCTAAGGAAACCCTCACAAAAAATAAATAAATAAATAAATAAGTCCAAACCAAAATATGACATAACTACCATCATATATGCATTAAAAATTATGAAAAATATTCACGTTGTTTATTATAGAACATTTGGTACATAGTACAATGGAACTCATGAGCATTGTTTATTACAGAACATTTGGTACATAGTACAATAGAACTCATGAGCATTTGCAAACACGAAGCATACCTACACATGCTATTTATGGATAAATATAATGAATAAAAGAAAAATTATAATTAACAAAAGCTCATTTAAGATCATGTTAATCAGAAATAAATGAATATCACGTATCTACCATTTACTAGCATATAAATTGTCATGAACTAAACACAAGGATCATAACCAATACTAGGATTAGGATAACCAATCCTAATAAAGAAACTATATTAAGTATGAAGTTTACTCAAAATTTCAGTAAAATCTCCTCAAAAACTTGAAAATACCCAAATTCGATGCACCTGCTTAAGAAAAACAGGTTATACATTCTAACAGCAACCCATAGGCAAACTATACACATATAATCAGTATTTATAAAATTTAATTTAAAATTTTATAAAATTTATATTTATTAAATAACATTTAGATTCAATAAACAATTAATATGCCACAAGCAGCCACAAGGACTGAATTTTTCTCACAGGCTTCAGCGGCACAGAATGCATAGCGCTTTTTTTTAGTCGATTGTTGGGGGGAAGGGGGGAGGGGGGATTCAGTATTTATATTTAAATTTAATTTAAAATTTTATAAAATTTTCCACATGCAATATCAGACAAGGGGACTGATCATGACAGCTTAGTTTTGAAAATTTATTCTCCGGCCGAACACTAAGCGGAGAGACTAATCCGAACTACTTTCGGAGTCCGATTTTTGATTGATAGTCCGCTTTTTGGTCCTTATGATGCTTTTTTTAGGTTTTTTCCTGTCCATCTTTCTCACCAAAAAAAAAATGAAAAAGAAAAGAGAAAAAAGAAAAATGAAGGCAAAACAGAAACTTGGTTAATTAAAGTTGTTAGTTTCTCTTATTTAACCCAAACAAACAGAAAAAAATTGCAAGGTGGAGCAAGAAAACATTTATAAAAAGGTTAAAACCAATTAAGTTGGAGAGAGAAAGATAAAATTTATAAAGAAAATATTTCAGTGAGAAAAAATTTTAAAATATTAAATATTGAAATTTGGAAAAATTTTAGAGAAAAAATTTAAAAAATAGAGAGAGAGTGAAAAATTAGAAAGAAAATTATGAAGAGGGAAGATTGAAAAAGAAAATTAGAGATGAAAAAATCTATAGAGACAAAATAAGATTTAGGTACCAAACTGACTATTTATATTTTTAAGGCAATTTGGGCACCCAAATTCGATTTTACCCTTCTAAAGTTTTTCATGTTTAATTTTTTTCAATTTTCTTTCTAATTTTTCAGTCTTTCTCTAAAATTTATATCAAATTTCCAGCTTATGATAGCCCTACCTCTAACCATTACCCATTTGTATATACACTACATGAGTTTTTAATTTTGAATATTAGGTCTAGTAATTATTCAATAAACTCCTCCAACCTACCTAATGTCTAAAAAGCTAGCTTACTTGGTCATCTATTTGCGCCCACAAAATAAAATTCTCTTTTAAGCTTGGTCTTGGCGTAATTAATGTCATGAAGAAAGCCTTAGGATTTTTTATTAAGAAATGACAACAGTAATCCTAAGTAGTTTAGAATTAGGATTTTTTATTAACGAATGACAGCAGAAGAATATTTTTTGAAAAATATTCTTTCAAGATGACCCATTCTTTCCAAAGATTTGGAAAAGTTGTTCTAAAATAATATTATTCTGTATTAACCTTTGCTCCTCCTAAATTCAAAACCAATATACTAATCCTAAGTAGCTTCAGAGTCCGGTTTTTGATTGATAAATTACGACACTATTCCTAAAACACTTTTAGATTATTTGATTGGATATTATCTTTTTTAGGAAGCGAGCGTGGAAAACCTTCTCTCTTTCCGAATCCAAAGTGAAGATACTAGTCTGTGAGAGGGACATCAAGGTACATCAACATGATTAAGCTTTGTTTGCCAAATAGCTTTACTAATAATGTTATAGATGAAGAATCTGCAACATCACTGTGGGAAATGTTGGAGAAACTCCACCTGGCTAGGAATTTGACTAAAAAACTACATATGAGGCGGCAACTGTATCAACTGAAGATGAAGGAGTACGAAAATGTTTTGGAACACCTAAACGTGTTCAGTGGGGCCGGTGGATCACCTAAGAAAGTTGATGCCAGGATCAAGCAAAAAGATAACACCTTTTACTTCTTACCTCATTTCGCGGTTCCTATGGAACAAGTTACAACAATTCTTGTAACGCAAAAATCGCTTTGTCTATGTCACAGTCAAATCAAGACAAGGGATATGATTTTGCACCGGTGGCCGGAAAGTGAGAAGCGGAAGAAAAGATCAAACGACAAGGAATCAGACAGTAGCAGATCTAGACGAAGTGTTGAACAACGGGGCGTCCAGTGCTAGTTTAGGATTAGGATTTTTGATTAATAGATGACAACACTAATCCTGAATAGTTTAAAATTAGGATTTTTAATTAACGAATGACAGCAAAAGAATATTTTTTTCCCATATTTTGACCTCAGATTAGACAATAATACGCCAGAATATTTTTCTTTTTCTTTTTTTTTTTGGATCTTTATGGTTTTTGGTTCTTATGATACTTTCTCTGGGTTTTTTCCTCTCCGTCTTTCTCGTCAAAAAATGAAAGAGAAAAGAGAAAAAAGAAAAATGAAGGGAAAACAGAAACTTGGATAATTAAAGTTGTTAGTTTCTCTTATATAACCCAAACAAAAGGAAAAAAATTGCAAGGTAGAGAAAGAAAAAATTTACAAAAAAGGTTAAACCTAAGTTGGAGAAAGAAGATAAAAATTATAAAGAAAATATTTCAGTGAGAAAAAATTTAAAATATTAAATATTGAAATTTCAAAAAAATTTAGAGAATTTTTTTAAAAAGTAGAGAGATAAAATTTGAGAGAGAGTGAAAAATTAGAAAGAAAAATTGAAAAAGAAAATTAGAGGTGAAAAATTTATAGAGACCAAATAAAATTTGGGTACTAAACAGACTATTTATTTTTAAGACAATTTGGGTACCCAAATTCAATTTAACCCTTCTAAAATTTTTCATTTTTAATTTTTTTTTCAATTTTCTTTCTAATTTTTACACATTATTTTTAAAGCAAGAGTTTGTGCGAAAAAATTAACACGTTAGAAGTTGATATAAATAAAAGAATAAATTAAAAAACTTGTATTAAGTGACAAAACTAAAAGATAAATGATTAAAATATATGCACATATATAGATAAACACAAATATATCATATACATGTATATATACATATAGATATATATATATGCATATGATATATATATATTTATATGTAAATATAAATATATAGATACATACATATATATATTGTGCAAAAAAATAAGAGAGAGAAAAAAAAAATTAATAGAAATAAAGTAAGTATTTTTGACACTGAACACAATTTGAAACTATGCTGTGTTTCAAAGTATATATTTTACTTTTTGGAACAAAACTTCTCAAATATAGTTAAAAGAAAAATACTTCTAAAATTTTAATCTAAAAAATAGAGGCATGTACTTTTGAAATTATAAAAGAATGATCCTAAACTTCTAAACAAAATATTGATTACTGTATAAAAAAATATTCTCAAGCAAATAGAAAAGAAAATTTTAACTATTTTTCATTTTTCAATTAATAAAATTAAATTGTTGGTTCGGCTATTTCCCTTCAGTTAGTTATATAACTTTTTTGAGCTTATTTTATAATCATGTAAATTTTAAAAATTCAAAATTGAGTTACGTTATCTTTTCAGTATGTGTATCTGATTCCTGTGTTAACTTTTATGCTTTGTTAAAAATATATAGACAGATAGTAATACAATCCGTCGTTGCACGTGAAGAATTGGTTAATAGTAGATTAGTGTCATTCTTGAGTAGGGATATTCATCAAATTAAATTAAATTAATTAAATTAAATTAAATCGTGATTCAATTAAATTTTATATAAATTATAAATTACGGTTTAATTTAATTCGATTTAAATCAAATGTTTTTCTCACAATTTGGTCTGGGAGAATCAAATAGTAAACTATGTTTAGGTTTACCATTTAGTCCATCAACTTCTTTCTCATTTTGTTCTGATCCCTCCATTTTCTTTATTTTTTTGTCATTTTAGATTTTTTTTTTATTTTTCTATTTTTTTATGATCTCCAAATTTCCAATTCTTTTAACTAACCTTCTAATTTTGGTTATTATATATTATATTAATATTTAATTTATTTAATTTATTAAATTTTTTTGTAGTTATTTTTTTAATTATTAAATTTAATTAATTCTACTACAAATATGTAATTATATAAAAATGGAGAGTTTGGTAGAAAATTTGATAGGTTTAATTTTTAAAATATGATTTCAAATCAAATTAAACCGTGAACGGTAATTTAATTTAATTTAATTTTTAAAATTTATGATTTAATTTAATTTATAAAAATTATAATTTATTGCGTATAATTTTATTTAAAATTAAGCATGAAACCCAGTCAAACTAAATAAAGTACACCCTTGCTCTCGAGGAGTTTAGCTTTGAAAGCGAAAATAAAAAGGGGACTGAAGGCCTAGTTTTGAGAAGTTTTTAATATAATAATATTATTTTTTTTACTTTATGGATTGTGGGAAAGCTTTCTGCTGGGAGCCACCATTCCCGCCCGTGTTCAAAGTCAAGATTCCACTCCGAAAGAGTTTCGGAGATGAAAAAAATTTACGGAGACAAAATAAAATTTGAGTACTAAATAGATTATTTATTTTTAAAATAATTTAGATATCGAAATTCGATTTTACCTTTCTAAAATTTTTCATTTTTAAGTTTTTTTTAATTTTCTTTCTAATTTTTCACTCCCCTTAAAATTTTATCTCTCTAACTTTTTTTTCATTTTTTCTCTAGAATTTTAAAATTTTCAATGTTTTAATATTTTAAAAAATTTCTCAACGGAATCTTTTCTTTTTTATTTTTTCCAAAATTTTCTTTTCTCAAATTATTTTTAATATTTTTATAAATTTTTTCTCACTCCGTGTTGTAACAAAATTTTTAAATCGCGTAACATTGTAGACTTTGCTACCAATTTTTGAGCATTGGCACCTCCAACTCCGCCAAAAGAAAGGAAACAAAAAGCCCCACTCAGGTTCCACTAATCCCTATATATATGGAATGCCATGGAAGAAGAACAACTCATTCTCTGAAACTTATCAGACTACCGCTAAGACCGTGAACGTTCAGTAAGTTACTGTATCTATGGCAGGCGAAGAAAATCAATAACCTGTAGCTTCAGGTAAAAACTCTCAGCTTCTCTCGGTTTTAATACAAGTTTTTCTATTTTTTTTTCCTCCATTCCCAGGAAAAAAAGATCATCATCAACTGTGTTGAGAGGATATTAAGCCATGTCAACCGACTTGCGCCAAGGCTTCCGTTTTGATCCTTCGGACGAGAATATGGGTCGTTATCTTTGCCAGAGGGTTACTGGAGAATTACCCAGTGGGTCTCCATTTTTAGAGCTGGATCTTTATGACACTAATCCACAAGATTTGTTTAGGACTCCGGAGCAGACGGTTGTATTCTGTTTTGCCGAGTTGAGGGCAAGAGCTGCTGGAGGATTTTGGAGGCAAGTTCCCATTGGCACTAACAGAGTTGGCACCTGGAGGAATCAAAATAAACGCCCCCGTCCTTCCGATTCAGGCAGGTCCCGTGTAATTAAGAGGCACTTAACCTTCAAGTGCAACAATAGGCGTACTGGAATTTGGATGCACCAGTATCAGTTGGCTAAAGATTTGCTGAAGAGTTGGCTGAAGAATACGGTCAGGTAGACTGAATTATTATTTTATTTTTAATTTATTAACAAGTAATAGTATTTTCTAATGTTCTTAAGATTTAAGTGAATAAATTAGAAGTTTTGGGGGACGAATTGAATTTTGAAGAATTAAGAGACTAATTTGAATAGTCTAAGACACGAGGGACCAAAGTGAAAATACTTTGCACGGTTCATCTTCTCCCCTTCCCTGTAATGTTGCGGCCACTACAATGGTCGGCCGATTCGTCGATTCATCGATTCTTCCACTGCTCCATCGATTCTTCAAACCCACTGCTCCGTCGAGTGGTCGCGACGTCGCGACCACTGTAATGGTCGGCCGCTGCCGTGGCGACTGACCTCCGACACCACTTGACCCAACCGGCTGACTCTTTCTCTCTCTTCTTCCTCCTGTCATTCTCATCGGCATGCAGCCACCACTACCTGTGCCAACGGTTTTCTTATTCTCCTTCCTTCCCTCTGCACTTCTCCCATATCAGCCTCCTCTGCTCACCCGATCTCCCACTTCTGCTACTCCCCAAATTTCATCCTTCTCGGGCAAGCCCCCTGTTTCTCTATCGCACCGACCACCGCCACTACCATCCTCTCTCTCTGTCACCTGCCAACCCAAGCCACCCCATAGCTCACCCTTCTGGTTTTTCTTTGGCTATTGAAGCAAAGTAAGAGGAATCAGGATCAGTTCAAAGGACAAGGATGAACAGTAACGAGAGAACAAGCAAAACAGAAAAATACTGAAAATTAGTTTAATTACGAATTTGCCACCACCCTTTTAATTTGAAAGAAAACACTGAAACTTACTTTTTTTTAGTATTTTTCATTTTCAACATATTTTAAGAATATTTTTTAAAAATAAAATTTAAAAATATCCTACCAAATATGTTTTCATCACTATTTTTTACTTTCACTGAAAATGAAAACAGAAAATGATTAAATCAAACAGGCTAAAAATTTTCAACCTACAACTTTGTCTCTAACCCCCTGTTTGCAGGTTAATACCAACTATGTTGCTTGCCGCATTACGAGGAAGAGGGGTTTGGAGACTCATCAGCACTAGGCACAGAGGAAGAAACGGGTGTCAATATACCAAACCCTGCAACTCAATTTCCAAATGTACAAACATCACTATGTTCAGGGAAAAGTTTTGGGAAGACTTATCCGACATAGAAGAAATATAGATCAATTGACACTAGTACAAATATAAAAGATTTACACCAAATCTTCTCTTATTAATTTGATCAAAATTAATAGATGAAATTAATTATAATTATTTTCTAATGACTTCTAATAACTAATTTATAATTATCTTTTTTTAATTAATCTCATCTGTTAATTTTAACTAAGTTAATGGTGTAAAATTTAATATTATACTTGTACTAGTGTCAATTGATCTATTCTCGAATCGAGAAGTTGTGTTGAATGTAGTTAAGACTCATTTTGAATTATAATGAACAAATTTGAGTAGAATTAGCTCCTGTGATTTTTTTTCTTTTTTAATTTAACCTTTTCATATAAAACTTTTGGTGTTATATCTTCGTGTTTTTAATTATTATTTGGATTGAATTACTTAAAAGGATGGAATTTAAAATAATTTTAACAAGTGATATCAGAATCTTGAACATGATAGTCCGCCTGTATAAATGGAAGGAAATTTGACTAAAATGAATTAATTGAATGGCAAAAATCACTACATTTGAAAGTACAAAAAAAAAAGCATTCCCTACCTCGCCAACCAAAAACACTTTATTATTTCACACAATGGGGGAGACAGAGAGTATTAATTTGTTAATATCTACCAATGATTGTAAGTATTTTCAATTTTAGTTTTAATTTATTTCTCCATTCTCCTTTTCTTTCTCTACCACTTCTGTGGTCAACTTGTTGGTCCTTCAGTGATAGAGTACAATCAATGATCCCAAAAAGATCTTAATGAAAACGTAGAAACGAAAACTTGCAGAAAACGGAAAACAGAATGAAAATTTTTGAATAGGACCTTAATTTTTAGGGATAAAGCTTTACTTTTTGTACTTTTGGATGGTTGGACGGTTTTATAAGGACAATGGTTTTTCTGGAAGATGAAGTGAGAATTTAAAGAAATTTTTTTGTTCCAATTTAATTAAAAGTCAAAACAACAGACAAATAAGAGTAATTTGGTGTGTCCAAAACGAGTGCAATTTACATGCTTGCTGTTAGTTTGGTTTTAAACATAGAAATTGTCCACTAGTTAGAAGAGCAAGAATTACGAGTCAAACGAAATTATGAGATAATTTTGTTTCGAAAGACTTCTCAAAGCAGACCCCTTTGACTCTTTAAGCAAACCCTCACAATAAATAAATAAATAAATAAGTCCAAACCAAAATATGATGTAGCTACCATCATATAATACATTAAAAATTACAAAAAATATTCATATTGTTTAGCATAGAACATTTGGTACATAATACAAATGGAACTCATGAGCATTTGCAAACACGAAGCATAGCTACACAAGCTATTTATGCATAAATATAATGAATAAAAGGAAAATTATAATTAACAAAACCTCATTTAGGACCATGTTAATCAGAAATAAATGACTATCACGTATCTATCATCTATTAGCATATAAACTGTCATGAACCAAACTCGAGGATCGCAACCAGTACTAGGATTAGGTTAACCAAACTCAGTAAAATCTCCTCCAAAACTTGGAAATACCCAAATTTGATGCACCTGTTTAAGAAAACACATTATACATTCTCACAGCAACCCATTGGCAAACTATCCACATATAATTAGTACTTATGCATATAAGCATTTCATTCAAGTTGGCTACAACACATTGAAACTAGGATCCTGCTGGTAGCAAACGGAGCACTTCTATAACCAATCCTCAACCTAATTACATTAGAAACATAAGAAATTATCTATAAAGGAGAATGCCACACAAGCACATGTTAGCTCACCAAAGGACAAGACTCTTCAATCAGGCTCACAGACCTAGAACTAAATCAACCCTAGAATCTACAACCAATCCTCAACCAAATTACATTAGAAACATAAGAAATTATCTATTCAATCCATTAGTTAATAATATCATGTAACTAAATTTGATCTTACATAATAACTCTCGAGATATACATCTGTTCAAATACAAAATAAGATGTTCTAATACAGAATCAATGAATTGTCTAATTGTTTAGGAGCCCAACAGTACCACACGTGTCTACCAACATGCATGGGCTAGCACTGACCTCGTTAGCTAAGGCAGAATAGATAAACAAAACCGATCAAGGACAATCTGAACGGTTCCACCATCTCGTCCAAATATGATGGGTTAGCACTGGTCCGTTGGCTAGGATGATGGTACCACACATCTATATCACATGCATGGGCTAGCACTAAACCCATTAGCTAAGATGGTTCCACTGTACATCAAAGTTGAAGTTGCTGTCATTAGTTACAATGTTTTGTCAAAATATCTTTCCAAAAGTGTTTTTATGTTATCTTCCAAGGTATAGTACATGCCTCATGATTTTCATTCAGAATTCTCATACATATAGTATTCTTTTCAATGTTAATATAATACCTTATTCCTAATTATCATTGTAACTTTAATGCTCGTTTGTATCACATTGTCAAACACATACACAAGTGTAAATCCTATTTATGATCAGAAATTCAGATGCACCTTATATACATGAAAGGAAATTTGTTTTCGGAGAGCTTATTTTGAAATTTAACTAAGCATGTTAGTCAAAACGTTTTCGAGTATTTTCATTTCAAAAATATCATGTTTAACTTTATCCTTTCAAAAGCTTATCGATTAGTGCAGACAATGAGACATGAAACAGTAGAGTACATAAAACAAATTTTTTAGAAACTTGAAAATAGTGGCAAAAATATTTATTGCTCATTTGAAACTGAGGTGATCTGAAGTTACAATGCCGTGTGAACCCTGGAACTGATGGAAAGACACTTCAATGATCCTAAAACCATAAATGAAATGTCAACACCCAATTCAACGCTCCGAAACATTGCTTAATCAATTACTATTTTCTTTACGAAACCCCTAATGCACCTCAATTTCCAACAATACCCTCTTCCAACCAATTAGCCAATTAAGCCCTAATCGACATTAATGGCAACAAAAACAGAATGAGTAATGAATACACTGGCAAAACCTAATAAAAGGCAACAGGATTTCAGACTGGCAGCTCTAATTGAAATGTGGAAACAGCAGCACCCAAAGTGTTCAGATAATATAGTAGACTAAGTGCAGGGCAGAAGTGGCAATATATAGTGCTCGCAAGAACATGCATACAACGTACAGAGATGAACGGAGCCACGGACCAAAAAGCTGGACAATCCGACACATATAGCAGGAGCCGTCGCAGGAAAATGATTCAACACATAAAGAATCGGGGGGAGGGGGAATGAGAAACGTACCAAAAATTCTGTCGGAGAGGGTTTTTGTGAAGCCAATGATCACATCCAGAAGGAATTGAGGGCCTGCAGTTCTTCGACCGCTAGACAGTGGCTACACTACTCTGAAACACTCCGCCTGAACAGAACAGCAAGTTAGTGACCCGTACGAGGGAAAATGGCGAAGAATAAAGAGAAGAGAAAGATCACTCGGTGCTGGCAGTACACAGAGGGTAGAGAGAGAAAAAAGGCGACTTTCTGGCCGTCCTGGACAGTCGACAGAGAGAGACCTAGCGGGTGAGTCTCTGTTGCCGGAGTGAACAGACGAGAGAGAGCAGCTCTGGCTGGCGGAGTGAACCGGCATCGCAGGCAACTGAAATGATTGGATAAACAGCACAAAAGTTGGACGGCTTCAAAAGATAGGGTTTACTTATTCGACGGAGGAGATGGCAAAAGTTTGTCCCAAAAGTTTGGCGTGTTTACATTTGGGCCCTCATAACTCCTGTTCTTCCGGATTAATTTCCTGCAGAATTGGATTTATTCAATTAGGTTCAACTTTATGTTCCGGGTTATTACTTAAACAACAACCATAGTAGAGATTAAGACGCCAATTATTAAAAAATAAAACTATTACTATGAGCAATGGATTATTTCGCATTTCCTTGTCTAGATGTTTATAGGCTTTGTTTGTTTAAAGGATTAATTAAGTTGGATTTAATGAAGTTCAGTTGAACCCTTCATAAATAAACAAGCAAATCTATTCCATCTAAACTTATTTTTTAAAAATCTATTTTAATTAAAACCCAATTACTTCAAATTTACTTTTTCTATACTCCTTTGAACCTTCAATCAAATAATCAAATATATTCTATCTAAATCTATTTCCTTCAAATTTATTTATTTAAATCTAAATTTACTAAATTTAATTTCCTTAAATCTATTTAAACTTGCAATTAATCCTATAATTTATATTTTATGTAAGATAAAAATGTAAAAATAAAAAATTACTAAAAATATTAACTTTTATCATCGATTTCTCAATAAAAAAATATTAAAAACAAAAAAAAGAAAATATTGATTATTAAGATGAAGTTCAAGAAGAAAAAACAACTATTTATATTTGTGAAAGAACATGCATGAGTTAATCCAATAACCTTCTTACTAAAAAAATATTATAAAAGAAAGTTAGTATGAAGATTGTACAATCCATATAGCGAGATTGCAAGAGAGTGGTGGGATCTGGAATGAATAGAGAATGAGAGGGGTGATTTGCACAATGTACTCTAAAATTATATTTTTTTGTACTTTACATCCTAACAAGGCAAAAAATAATAAGGTGTTAAGGTGTAAGTGTAAAAAAACATAACCTTAAGTTGCATTGTGCAAGTGAGTTAAACAAGAGAGTGTCAAAGTTTGCAATGGGGGAAGAGGGCTGCAGCAACATAAGGAATTAGCGACGAGAAAACCTACTTCCAGCTTGTCGTAAATTTCTCGCATAATGGGTTAGTGACAAATTTAAGATGGTATTAGTAATAAAACAAATCCTCGCTAACAAATGTCAATTGCTACTGGTGGGAGGAATTTCGTGGCTAACAGCCAACAACTTCCAATGGCCATACCCTTCATAAAAATTTCTAATTTTGGATTCGGTATAATCCTGGCCCAGTTGTGATTTAATTAAAAAAATTTCTAATTTTCTCTTATAATTAATTAAATATTATAAATATTTTTTAAGTCATTATTTAACGCTATGTTAGAATTTAATTTTATAAATATTTTTCAAGTACTAAACACAAAAAATAATAAATCTAGGAAAGGTATTTATGGTAAATCTAATATAATCTTAAGTTATAATTAATTTTCTAAGTTTAAATTAGATTTAAGTTAAGGTTATGTTAATATTTTAGATTAATAAGTGTTAAACACAGGAGTTAAATTTACAAGTATACTAGCGTAGGCTTAAGTTAAAATTAATAATTGAAAGTATTTTTCAAGTGAAAAATTGTAAATTATATAAATTATAAATTATAAACTAAAAGCTAATAAGAAGATAAAAAAAATTATAACAAAAAAAAAACTAAACTTTTAATGCAATCATGTAATTTTAATCCAATCAATGTAATCAAATTATTATTATTATTATTTGGGTTAAGAGGTCACATATATACAATATAGTCAACTTTTATTTTTTGTTTAAGAGGATGCATAAATTCAATATATAGTCAAATTAAAAGTTCGTTTAAAAAGTCACGTGAATTCAATGTAGTCAAATTAAATAATTTAATAACAAAATAGTAAAAAAAAAATTGCAAAAAAGAAGAGGAAGCATGGTTCATAGTTTGCAGTTTACTCACAATTCGATTATTCATGATTTGGTTCAAAACTAGACTAGACTAGATTAGGTAATCCGGTCTAATCCCTTTTCCAACGATTTGGTCTAGGCCAGTTTTTTATATGAACTTGAATTGTGGACAATGCTAACTATGTGGTTGCTAATCCTTCACTATCTTCTTAGTAGTCTGTTGTCAATCCATAAATAATTCAAGCCAAACTACTAGCATTTCGTTGCTAATCTTTTGCTAATCCGTTGCTAAAATTTTAAAAATATATTTTTAAAATATTTATATTTTATTTAAATTATATAATTCAACATGTATAAATATGTTTAAAGCATGCAAATTATATGAATAAATTGTATAGATATCATGGCATCACTACCCAATTTTAGAGATCATGACTAGTACTGGGGTTGGACTAGTCAATTAGAGCAAGCCTATCTCCCCCCCCCCCCCCCCAAAAAAAAAAAAAAAGAATTCTATGTCTTGAATATTTCAATAATGAAAACATGATAACAATTCATGTCAAAGAAACATTTAAACAAAAAATTTTTGAAAACCAAATTGTCATGGCAGAAACAAAAATCATTCTGTAACTAATGAAGTACATCTCCAGTTTAGTACAAAAACCAAAATAAATAAAATAAATAAAACTGACTACAAAAAACTAGAAACAACTCCTCTAAAAACCTAAAAAATCATAAACTTACTCAGCTCACAAATCTAAAAAATATGAGGGGTGAGTGAGATGGCTCAATAAACGATAACATGTGTCTATAACAAGAACATGACAAAATCAAATATAAGAGTTTTGAACCAAAATTCTTTCAATTTCAAACATAAGTATAAAATCTTTTTAAATCAAATTCAAAACATGTTGCATCAAAACTATGTCTCAAATCGTGTCCAAATGTTAACTAACATATATAACATATTATATCTCACTAAAATTATATATTAAAACTATGATGGAAGTTTCAATCCAAGATTATGGTTCAAACAATAATGTACCAATACATCAGGTTAACAACCTCCCTATTAGTTAGGCCAAGACTAAACTGACATGACCCTTGTTAGCTGGGTTAAAACCAATAATCAAACAACCGGGGGTAAACATATATGAACTGCACATGCCAGACAACACATGCTGAGCTAGCTCTTTTTATTGCTAGCTGGGTGCACTTGGCCAACATCTTGTACCATTAACTACAACGTTTGGTCAAGTCTTTTCCCATAAAAACAAGTACTGAATTTTTTTTTTCAGTTGGTAATTCTTTTTCTTAGTGAAATAAATAAGGGACACGTAAATTGGCTTACATTTTTTAAGGGTTTGGGTGAAATAGTAATAAGCATTTAATTTTTTTTTCCTTATCATGTAATAATGAATTTGGAGCTTTAATTATGTTAATTTATTAATAATTGAGCAATTAATAATTAATCAATTATAACTAATGTACTAACGGTAAAATATCAATGACTGGAATTTATTGCATTAGAATTCAATCTATGAAATTTATTGAATTAGAATACAATTTTTAAAGAGAAATTCACATGTTTAATGGAAGTAGTACCACGTGCCATTTCCTTAAATATAAATATAATATTTTGAAACAATTCTAATTCTTTCCTATTATGTCCAAAACAGTGGTTGAAAAAAAATAGAAATTTGTCCAGGAGATATTTAATTTTATTTGTTTGAAATTATTTAAAGTAGAATGGTACTTAAAATTATTTAAAATATTTAAGTATTTATTTTTTAAATAAGTAATTAAATGTTTGGATATGTAAGGTTTTTAATGAAAATAACAAATATTTAAATCAACTATAAATGGTTTGAGGAAGGATCAATTGACACCTAATATAAGTGTAAGGTATTTACACCACATCTCACACGTTGATCTGGTCAAAATCAATGGATGACATTAATTTTATCCGTTGAAAGTTGTTGAAAATTAATGTCATCTGTTAATTTTGACCAAATTAATGGTATGAGATGTGGTATAACTGCCTTACACTTATATTAGGTATCAATTGATACTTCTTCAAACGGTTTTAAGTAATAATAAATAAAATGATTTTTTTTGATAAATCTCTTTATTTATTTTTCATTTATTTCTGAATTATTACAGATTGTTTATTTAATACTTTTTTTTACCAAAAATAATAGAGAGTAATAAAGAAGTAAATTTGAATAAAATTAATTATCCTATATAAAATTAAATTTTTTAAATAATATATTAAGATCCAAATTTATTAAAAATACAAAGAAATGGGTACAATAATTTATAGATTATTACGCAAAAATGAAATAGGAAAATAAATTTTAGAAATAATAAATGACAAAAGAAGATTAAGCACTATTTTATTCATTTATCTTACTCTAAATATTAATAAAATATAAGCATGCCAAGACAAAAATGGAGTTTGACATTTGACTCTAATTTGTTGACCGTGGGAAGAGTTATGGCCGCTATCCTTCTTTACTTGAAACGCGTACAAAAATTGGTTTGAATTTGATATCAAATCCAGGTTTCATGTGTAATAATTTAATAACTATTAGATTAATATTATATACTCATTTAATAAATATAATAATTTTTGACCTAGTATATCATAATTTAATATTAAATAAATGAAAAGTTAAATAATTTTTGAAAATAATTTCATTCAAAATTGTAAATAATTTTTTAAAAATATAATAAACATAAATAAATTTTAGAAATTTTAAAATTAAACATTACCCGATAAGGGCAGTAAGTTCTCGTATGAGTTTTTATTAAAGTATAACTCTTATCACACACTTTATCAAATATAACTTGTGCCTGTAAAATATAAAAAATATTTAATTTGTGCTTTAAAGTTTAATTTTAATGAGAAATTTATTTTTTGAATAAATTTAAATTTAGTATACAGTAAAAAAAGTTAAAAAAACTCCAAAAACCAATTTCACTAATGATTTGGTTTTATAACTTTTTTCTCATAAAATTTATTCTTATACAAATAAATACAGAAAATTATGCTTTTTAATATCACATGTCCCACAATTTATGATTTTTTCTAAAAGGAAAGAAGCATTCTATGATATAAAGTTTGTTTTATTTTCCTTTAGCTTTTTTATGGACTTTTTTTTATAATAAAAATAATTAATTTTTAATTTCTTTAATAGATTATATTTTTTTAATCATTATTAATTTTAAAATATTTTTAAAAAATAACGAAAAAGCATGCGTTTCAAAATATATTTTCAAAAAGCAGTAGACCCGTGGACAACGCTTGTCTCCAGGAACACATCTCCGGCTGTCTGAGTATTAATATATCCCTTTTTTTTTTTTTTATCCTTTTTCTAAATCAGTAAACACCCCCCCACCCACCCACAGGAACAAAAAAACACGCACACACACACGCACAAAATTATTAATATTATCAATATTTTTATTTTCCCTCCTTGAATCCTCTACACAGAAAAGCTCCGCTTGGTCTTCCCATGAATCGCTCCCTCTCTCTCTGACTCTGCAAATCCCGTATCTCTCTCTACTCGCAAATGATCTGCATTGCTGCAACTTTCTTTTGGCGCATTTGGATCTATTCAAGCTCCTTCTCTTTCTCTAAAACTCTCTCTCTCTCTTCTTCCTCCTGAAATGGACGGTCTCCCCGAAGATTCCTCCGACACTTCCCAACAAGCCTCCACCTCAAACGATGACCAGGGAGTCTACTTCGTCCCCTACAGGTGGACCATCTTTCTTATCATCGCTGTTGTGATTTTGTTATTTGGTAAATCGATTTACATTTCCCAACCAAAAAATGGCGAACGAGCTCGAATTCAAAGCTACATTGGAATGAACGACCGATGATAGGCAGAAAATGCCTTATTGGGGGTGTGAAATTTGATTTTTATCATCTCATCTGTGTGGTTTTAGGTGGTGGAAGGAGGCGCGGGAAGCTTCCTCGGCGCTTGATTCAGATGGGGCGAAAGGGATTACGTATACGGTGGCGCCAGCGTCTTCCTATGGTGGGCCGATGAAGATAATCAACAACATATTTAACTCAGATCTTGTGTTCAATTTGAGAAGAGAGTGTGATAACGTGCAGAGTAATGAGAATGGAGAAGTGGGAATTTCGGGTCGGGACTACGCGCTGGTTCCAGGGGAGATGTGGCTGCAGGCACTTAAATGGTAAGGACTTACAGCTTGAATTTGATAATTTGTGCGAAACTGGACCGGGTTGCTTCAATTTATTGACTAGCCAAATGCAGTACTGTTGTGCTTGCAATTTTGCACCCTGAACTCGTTTAATGATTTCTTTCTGCGCAAAACTTGGACCATTTCGATGAGGTTTCCGACTTAATTTTTCTTGACTTAAACAGTTGACTCTTTAATTCCCTTGTTCAGTTCCTTTCTTGTTAACTTATTTCTTATTTGAGTGATTATTTCTTGACTTCCCAGCTGATTTTTCACTAAATTGTGGTTCGTCTTCTCTGAAAGTGATTTCTGGTTTCACCATGGAAACATACATGTCCCTTCCATCTTCCAAAAGCCTGAATCTGCTTCGTCTTCTCTAATTATTTTCTCATATGTCTTGATAATAAAGACTTCCTAGGTGAAAAAGAATGACGTGCGATAAGAATAATGAGCATTTACTGATGAAAGATTGGTGACTTATGAATTATTCTCAGAATTTGCAATCAATTGCATGGATTTTCATCATGGATTTCTTTAGTACTCACCCATTAGTTGGAACAAGGAAATCTGAAATGAACTTGTGCTTTTGATGCTTGATATGAATTAAATGCAGGAAAACCTGTTTGGGAACTACTGACACAAATAGAGTGAGATATACAAATTAGAAGTTGGTATGCGCTATGAAACATCAAATAAGGAGTTGAAAGATAGAACAGTTATGAAGAATAACAGGCAACCAAGAAACTACTAGATAAATCTGCAAAGACAAAAATGTGCTCATACCCATATTTGCTGGGTTCAACATGACATATTTGTCAATCATAGCCTGAGATGTTGGACATAAAAAATTGTATGAAATCACGTGTACATGCAAATTGATGAGAAATTATTGACTTGACATGGATGATTGAAAGTTATTTGGAAAGGAATAATGTCCAACCAATGGGCTTGCATACACAATCAGACACATGCACTTTTCTGAAAGAATGATATTTTAATTAATAAGAGATTCTAATTTTATAAGCTAGACAATGTATCACTTGTTAATTAAGAACAATGTGCATTGATTGATTGATTGAAGATTCTTCTTATGTCAAGCAACCCCACGTGTTTCCTATAAATGTCATAAGCCTCCACACACAGTTCTCTAAAACAGTCACAAAGTACCTATTAATAATTTTTGATGTTATGGTTTACAATTTACATCAGTGGTTTAATCTGCACAATGATGAAAGTGTTCCTCTGGATACAAATGATTGGAAATCAACAGTTTGCCTATATAAAATTCTTTGATTTCTAACCGGTTCTGTTCCGCTCATTCACATAGGCACAGTGATTCTAAAAGTGCAAGTAAGGACGGTCGAACCTTTTCAGCAGGGGAGGATGATATGGCTGATGTTTACCCATTACAACTTAGGCTTTCTGTTCTGCGAGAAACAAACTCATTGGGAGTAAAAATAAGCAAAAAGGTGATAACTTTCTGTTAGGCTGCCTTACTTTCTCCTTTTTGAATATATGAAACATCATGATGGTCATGAATTTAGATGGAGTGTATAAAATGTGGTGTTCTGTATTGGTGTTAAAACTTTCTTTCTTGCATTTCATTTCTTTATTATCAATTTAGAATTTTCATCTCTCTCTCTCTCTCTCTCTCTCTCTCTCTCCTCTCTCTCTCCACATTTGTAAATTTTAAATGATTTGCTTGATGGGATGGGCTCTCAGATAATAAGAATTTAATAAGAAACACTATCTGATCAAGTGCATAGTGTATTGGTCAAATCTAAAAGTATTAATTTTAATAGATGTGTGGATTGTGTTTAAAATATGACATGGATAATGTTTAAAATGCATGGAAGATAAATTTTTAATTTGAGAATAACTAACTTCCAAGTTCATTATGAATAGAAGCAAACACAATTTTCCAATTTGACAGTGAAGTCTTATCTTTATTTACATTGCCATAAATTTCCATCTAATAAATTAAGACAAGAAAACTGGTTTTGTTGTCTCAAGTTGCTGATGAAGTAGAGAGATGTAGCTTGAAGTATTCAAGCCTTCACATAACATTCTTATTTGACTGTTCAGAACCCTAATACTGTTACAACTCATTTAAATCCTCGAGAAAAGCTAATTTGTAGAATTGATCGGGAAAAGAAAAAAAAGGACTGAGCCCTAGGTCTAACAACCATCAACTCCAAGAAAGTGTTGGTTCTGTGTCAGATGTGCTGGATGTTGTCACTCAATGAAAGCTTATCTTTAATATGCTGCTTGATATTTTTGGTTAGGGACAATGCAATGATGACTACTTGAGCAGCAACAAAAATCATCAAAAAGAACAAAAAGGACATGAAATCAATAATCTGGCTAGTCAGATTTTCTCTTAAAACCCAAAAGCTGCTTTTCTGAATTTTGGAAAAAATGAGCCATTGCAAGTCACTCTTGGGTGATAAGGATGAGAAGATCTCCACTGTCCACTGGGTTTTAGATGTAAAAGGAGAGGGTTCATTCCTTTCTCATTTTTAGATGATCAATGTTTTATTTATATTAGGTTTTTTTTTTTTTTTTTTTTTTTTTTTGGGTGGGGTAGAGAGAAGGGAGTTTGTCATAAAGGTGGTTCACTATAGATGGTTACAGAATCAAGGAAGATATCTAGTTTGCATTCTGTAGGATGATGGAAGAAAAGAATTAATGTGGCTTGCTTGGAAGATTCGAACAGCTACAATCAGAGAATCAAAGATGAATTTCCAATTCAGCAAGTCAACTTATGAGTCTGATTTATGCAATTTCTCGCCACAATATATTGTCTGAAATCCATGAATTTCGGGGTTCAACATCAAACCCTAGCAGTAGTCAGAAAGGTTCCAAGAAATAAGCGAAATTTGAACTTCAATTCATTCCAAAAGACATTCTAAAACAGGATTGTCACAGCCCTATGTACGTGTAGCAAGGAAGGTTACTTCATATTGAAGCATCTTGAAATGGAAAGCTACAAAGTAAGGAAGTAACAAGTGGGACACATGCCGCCACATAGCAAAAAGCTAAACCTGATCACAAGTGCACACCTCCCTTTCTTTGACAACCAAGGAAACAACTAATCCTGAAAAGGTCCCAAGTATACTAAACTTGAAGGCTTAAAAAAAATGATCTTCTTTCTTTTTGGAGCTTGCAGTGTACCAATTTCTGATAAAAACTCCTTGATCCTGATTTCATCAAGAGTCTTTTCCAAAGACGGAGAAAATCCATTGGAGTCTTTCATTAGAGATATAGCATGAGAGTGTATTCTGCTCCAAGGAGTAACTGCTATAATGGCGGACGGAGTGCAGTCTAGGCTGGATGGTGGTGCAAGTGTGGAGTATGTGCCTATGCTATTGGTGCAGGTGGCTGGGGCTTTGATGCACTAATGTTAGGAGTGGGTTTATTGATTTATTATATGTAAATGTCATAGTTCTTTGTACCATAAAGATTTTATGGAGGTTTATATATGTTATCATTTGATTCAGTTCAGCTTATTCAGGGTGGTTGGTTCTGCAATTTGTTGGTCCGGAACTTAACCAGGTCCAAGCTACCATTAGAACTAATCAATTCAAAGGTTGGTTTATTTATAAATTCAAACCAAGATCTAGATATAAATTGTATGAATTGAGACTTGTGCTTGGAAAGCAAGGATAGTGTGGGAACAAGTAATCAAGGAATTGAATTAAGCTAATTTGGTGGATTTTTATTTAAATCAATCCAAAATATTAATTGAAGTTTCCAGAGAATTTGCATTAGCAGCCAATTTCCATGTTCTGATTTTCTAATAATGTTCATCTCATAATAAAACAAAGCACTATGGGTGGTAAAGCAACAACAGAAAATTACCGGTCTTGTTTGATGGAAACTTTTTATTAACAAAAAAGGTCTGTCTTTCCATGGAACCTCAGTTTTATTTTGCATGTCAAAAACTGCATCTTTTTTCCGCTTAACCGATACGACATAAATGAATACAAGGCCACTTGCATTATTTTTGAGATAAATTTCTGTTGAAGATATATATACACATACACATATAAAATTAAAATATTAGAATATTAGTTACATATTTGAAATATGTTAGGTGCCTTATTCTCATATGCGTAATATCTTGAGTGCAGTTTTCTTATCAATGACCATTAGATTGTTTTTTTATTTTCTTTGTCTTTAATGGAAGCCGTCCCTAGGTGTTGTAAGTTTGGCAGGTTCTGATTTGTTTTCTAGAATTGCTTTCTGCATCAGTCCCATGTGAGCCTGGAAGGTCCTTTGACAATAAATTAGCAGTAACCTAACAGCAGAGTTCAATAATTGAAGCTTTAGTGAAGTATTATTGACAGATTTAAAATGGAGAAAATTAATAAATGCCACATATAAGTCAATTCTCTCTTCATCAGAATTGGATTCTCCAATCTGGGTCACTGCAATATTCAGGCAAATGACTTTGCATTTAAAGAGATCTGCTAGCCTTGAATGTGAAACCTTTTGGGTTGAGTGCATTATACCGTATTCATGGTACTCCATCCACTTAATGAATCAACAAATTGTTATTTGACTATCCGTATGTCTGAGTGTGTAATTAATATTCTGAATTCTAATATTAGGGCTTTTTTTAACAAAATGCTATCAACTCTTCTATGTAAAAATTTCCTCATTGAGTAAAATGAAGATTGCTTGCAATAGAATATCCTAGTGTGGAAGTGCACTTTTGACTATTTCCATTTCAGGACAATGCCATTGAGCGCTTTAGAAGAGCCTGCAAGATTTTTAGTGTTGAGCCTGAGCTTGTAAGTATTTTGTTCTTAAAGTGATACTTAAAAAGAAAACTGGTTGGATTACTTGTGTTTTCTGATAGAAATTTTACGATGTTTCATAAAAGCAGTTACAGTCTTAAAATTCTGCTATTGTGCAGTGGCGCATATGGGATTTTTCAGGAAAGATAACTCTATATTTCTTGAGTGACAAAAGTAAGCTTGCACAAGAGACTCAAAGGCAATCAGAACAGGAAGTAAGTGGTAGACATGTGTCAAAATTTCTAAAGTTTCTGCCATGTAGTTCTCTTTCTCCACTCCTGGGGCATATCAAAAACAAAGGAATTTTGTAATTTATTGCTGCTAATAGTTGCTTTGTTCTTCACCCTGAAAGGTTAGAAGCCTAGATATTCCATCTATATATATGAAAGCTATTGGTGCAACATTTAATTTATGTTGGTTGTAGCTCCTAAATCTTGGGGTGGCATATTGAACATGACTTGTATTATTAGATTACATGCATTGAGAGGGTTTTTGGGTTTTGTTTAATCTTCTTCATTTTGTAATTGTGTTAGTATGACCATGATGTGAGCATAATTGGGTAATATTACTGGTGCCCAGCCAACCTGAAATTTTTGTGGAATCAACACAATTAATAACAAGTACCATATTATGTCAACATGAGATTAGATTCATGATACAAGATATCTAATATTTTAGTATTCTCCTTTAAGTTAGATATTAAGTGTCTTCTTCTAAGCTTGCTTGTATTGATCCAAGGATACATCATTTGAGATTTGGGCAATATATCTCTTAATAGAAGAGATGACACATCTCCTAACATAAATTGTATGCTTTGTTAATAAGCATGTATGGGCATTGAAGGAAGTGATTTTAAACATACCGTGCTTTATCCTTACTACAGATAAGAAAGCTTGTTTTGTTTTATGCATCCTTGCTACTAGAAAGCCCATACTCAATGTTGCTTGGTATGAAGATTGTTCTAGCACAATACCTTAATGTTTTTAGATATAGTAAAATTTGGAGTAGCTTTATATTGACAATTGATAGTATTGCCTGTATTTGCTAGAAAACTTCTAAATTTGAAAAGAATTATTTGTTAATAATTTGGTGTGGAATAAAACAGCTGACAATTTTTCTAATTTAATCATGTAATAACACATTTATAGGGGCAATATGGTGGCCCACCTCCCAATTTTAGTGATTATACTTCTATGGAAAATATTGAAGGGACGGATATGAACATTTTTGCAGTTAACTTTGGAACATTCAGTTGACTGACTTGAAACAAATGTCTTCCATATATTGAAATGTGTATTCCAGATAAAAAGGACGAAGCAGTCATACAAGGAATTCTAGAACTAGAACTAAATATAACTTTGATATATTGCACTCCTCTTGGCTTGATTTTGTTATCGTTCTAAAAAAGCAATGGATGGGTTACCATTTTTTTAAAAAATAAATTAGACATTTATTATTTCTAACCCACTTTCACCATTCATTTGTAATCAAACACCAAAAATATACTTTATCTAGTTTCACATTTTAAATGCAATTTATCTAAATCTGCTCTCAGATGAGCCGATAGGGATTTAATGTCTGGGTCTTTTTTTTCTTCCAATGAAAAGAATCCTATGCTTTAAAATCCCTAAGATTTAATATCCTTCATATCAAACAGGCAAAAAATTATGAAAGAGCTCTTATAGGTTCCCTACCTGAAAAACAGTCTTGTGCTTTGATGGATTGGCAGATAAATCAATCAAACAAACTATATGCTGTGCTAAAACATGTAAAATCAAGTCATATGAGAAAAGTTGACGTGAGAACATGTAAGTTTGGAGAGAAGAAGGCCCAAGAACTCCAGATGAGAAATGATTTTATTAAGTTATATAAAAACTGGTTCTGCATGTGTGCGTGCAGTTTTTGCGTGTGTGTGTGTGTGGGGGGGGGGGGGGAGTTGCAGATTTGATATTCTGTTATGCATAGAATACTGTTTTATTTTCAATACTATGCAAGTTTTTTAACTTGGTTCCATATTGATGCATGGATGCATATTAAGCTTTCTTCTTTTTCTTTATGCAGATTCTCTTGGAGTTGCAAGTTTATGGATTGTCAGATTTCTCTAGGAGCAGAGATTTGAAGAAAGATGATTTGACTGGGCTTCTCTCTAACGGGACATCCCTTATGATGAATGGTGGTGGTGCTAATATGAACTCCAGTGAGGCTGGCTCACTGGGGTTGACAGGATTACAAAACCTTGGGAATACTTGTTTCATGAGTAGCGCCCTTCAGTGCTTGGCGCATACGCCAAAGTTTGTAGATTACTTTCTTGGAGATTACAATGCAGAAATAAATCATGACAATCCATTAGGCATGGACGTATGTTACCATCTTCTTATTCTCCTTAGTGCTATGCTCCTGCATAGATATTTCTCAATCATGGTGTATTTATTTGTTAATCTTATATTTTGTTAGTTTTATGTCCCTTTGTTTTCACAGCAATAGGGAATTTATTTATTTTTTTTAAATCTGTTTCATCTGAGCTCTTAGAAGCAAATGCCCTCTTCAAGCTTATTACTTAGATTTTATTTCTTTGTCAGGGTGAGATTGCTTTAGCTTTTGGAGATTTATTACGGAAGTTGTGGGCTCCTGGAGCAACTCCAGTAGCACCAAGAATGTTCAAGTCAAAACTAGCTCGTTTTGCACCTCAGTTCAGTGGTTTTAATCAACATGATTCTCAAGTTAGTGATTCCGGGATCTGGAATTCAATCTTACATCTTCTGTTGTTGTTGTTGCATTTTTTTCTCCAGGTTTGGAAATTCCTTTTTGGTTCTGCTTTTATTTATTTATATATTGATTTTCTTTTTCTGGACAGGAACTTCTTGCCTTTTTATTGGATGGGTTGCATGAAGATTTAAATCGTGTAAAATGCAAACCGTATGTAGAGGTAAAAGATGGGGATGGCCGGCCTGATGAAGAAATAGCTGATGAATACTGGCGGAATCATCTGGCTCGCAATGACTCAATTATTGTTGAGTTATATCAAGTTAGTATCATTTCTGTGGCTTCCTCCCATTTTCTGTACATGTGGTATATTGCAACTTCTTTGATTTTTTGTACCATGTTTACTTAAAAGATGTTGGATTAATGAACAGAGTCCCAGGGTGATGACTTCTATCTCTAAAAAGGAAAAAAGGTTCAGCATCTTGGAATCTTTTGACCTATATCCTCTGATTTCTAGTTTTGGAATATAAATGTCTCATTAGAAGTTCGGGCAAATAATTAATGTCCATAAGACAAGCTAAGAAAGTTGTATATGATTTGAGCTTTAGAGAAACAGGTCTTGGTAGCAAGGAAAACAATATCTAGAGTTAGGGCAGCCAGAGAGCCAGGAGCAGGAAGGAAAGAAGCTAAAGAAGCTGGCACCAGTAAAGAGTAAAAGTGTCTTTCATTTTTATGAGAAAATATTATCAAACTTGGCTTAAAATCTGTTTTTCAATTCATGAACCTTGAGGAAGTGGCAATATAGAGGTATTATGGGCTGTCATATTAACCCTATATAATCTGGATTTCTCTTTGGTTACCTCTTTTTGCCCCATTCTTCTACATGTGAGATCTTAAATTGATATTGTATGTGGGCCAAAACACATCTAGAAGGCTAAGTGTCTGTCAGATACTTGTCAGTCATTAACACTGATGGGATTCTTCAGGTGTTATGTTTTATGTTTCTCATGTTACAGTATTCTTGAAATTTATGTGATTTGTACAAAATCCTTTTTTTCCTTCTCCACAACTTGTATATCATTTTCTAAAAACAACATGATTTCTATGTATGATGTTACACACATGAACGTGTCTCTGCTTCTTAGGTTGCTGGTACAGTAATAGCTCATGCTATCAAGTACGAGTTGTGGTTTCATTATTTGCATCAAGGCAACCATTTCGACTTGATTATCCAAGACTAGGTTTGTGAACTATGGATCCCTATGAAAACATTAGATGAACAAGACCAAACCATCTGTTAGTGACTTTCATTATTGGACTATGGAACTGTGAGAAGAGAGTAGAATTGTAAATTTGAATGGTTTCGATGGGCTACTTTTCTTGTGAAAAATATATTTTCTTATCTTAAATACCAATTTTATTATGTTACAAAGAAACCTGGTTAGGTATGCTGTTAACAATTGTAACCTAGTCTTTTAGATAGAGTTGAGAATAGCTGACAAATTACTCATCAGATAAAATTGTCCAACTATTGATTATGGGCTTGTTAATTGTCATTGCAGGGACAATATAGGTCAACATTAGTGTGTCCTGTTTGTCGGAAAGTGTCCATTACTTTTGATCCATTCATGTACCTTTCGTTGCCTTTGCCATCAACATCAATGCGGACAATGACTTTGACTGTCATGAGCACCGACGGAAATACTCCACCATCTTCATTTACTGTTAGCATACCCAAGAATGGGAAATTTGAAGATCTTATTCAGGCTTTAAGTATTGCTTGTTCTTTAGGGGTTGATGAGACCTTCTTGGTGGCTGAGGTAAGTTTAGTAACTATCTTTACTAAGATGCATAAATGGTTCCTTGCAAAATTGAATCTGTTGTTGCTTTCAATCATTTATGTTAAGAAGTGTTTTGTGCTCTAAAACCACAGTTACTTACAGATATACAATAATCGCATCATACGGTATCTTGGGGAGCCTAGTGATTCATTATCTTTAATTAGAGATGATGACCGGCTGGTTGCTTACCGCTTACCTAAGGGCGCAGAGGATATCCCTATTATTGTGTTTATGCATCAGCATGCTGAAGAGTAAGCTTAATTTGCTCTCTTCCATATGTTTCATTTTGATTTTGTTAATATTCATGTTCTACTAGAAAAATCTTATAATGGACTTTATGCTTATGACTTGAGGTAAATAGCACTAGTATACGAGGAGCAGTCGGTTTTATATCAGCAGACTCAGTATTTGTATGACAACATCATTAACCTTCTTTATATATTGCCCCATCCTTACTCAAAATCTTCCCATATATTTTGTGATCCCATGAGTTTTGAGGATAAGACATTCTTTGTTATGGTTGAAGGGTGCATTTGAATGTCATGGAACATTAAAGTGCCTTATATTAGCAGCAAAACAAAATGATAAGAAGCAATATAACCAACTTCAAGCTTATGTTAACAAAATTTCAGTATATATCATCAAATAAGTCTGCAGTTCACATTATTTTCCAGCATGATTTACAAACTTCATGTGTATCTTGATATTTTCCTTCATGCATATTTGTCATGATATATCTTTTCTGTTGGCTAGGAGTAGTAACATCATTTACTGCTATATGCTCTATGTAGTTAACACTTAATTTTATATCCACAATAATAAATTATATAACTTGAATGTCAGTAATATCAAACTTCTTCATGTCCAAATCTCCACACCAATTACCAAGTTTCTAAATTCTTTGAGCTTATTGCCAGTCCCAGGGAAAGTGTGAAAACATTGGGAGTTTGATTTCTCCTTTAATGCTTCTGGAACTCTAAATGAGAAAAGATAGTGTTTGACATAGATTAGGAACTCTTTACCAAGGAGATAATTTGTTGTCAACAATCTCTGTGAGCCTGGTCAGACATTTTCCCGTAGTTATAAGTGGAGAGCGGGTGGAAAGTAGGGGAAGGAGAGAGAAACGGAATTCTTGTCAGTTTCAGACTTTACCACATACCAAAATGTGGTTTGATAAACTGGCTCTATCGGAATGTCAAGCATCAAAGGGTAGCATTTCATCATTTACTTTAGTCAGATTATCTTATTTCTAGAATTCATCAGATTAGTCTAGCTACTTGTGAAGATTCAAAATATCTTTGGAAATCTTTGACTACAATCATATCATATGTATTTGGTGCACTGAGTAAGATTGTTTATTGGTTTTCTCTCTCTTGGACTTCTGCCTAGTTGCTGAACCATGCTAGTTCTTTTACCTGCTCTATCTCATTTACGTTTTCGTATATTGATTTCTTTTATTTTTCTTGTACTCTTCTTTCTCTTTTTGTCTTTTTAAAAAAGGGATGATTTTTATTTTGGTGATGTATTTTTGCAATTTTTTCTTGCAATTGGCCTTCACGTTCCTATTTTTCTGCATTATTGCAGTACTTCTGCAATTGTTTGCATATAAATTGAAATTGCACCAGACAGTAACTGTTTGCATTAAAATTTAAATTTAAAATTTTCATAAAAAACTAATCATGAATTAGATATGGCCTAGGTACCAAATGCAACATGATTATTTTGTAATCTTGTGGTGATTTCCCAGGTCATGTATGCCAAGTTTACATACTAAGATAAACTTCTTCAATTCCATCTGAGTATCCAACAAATTGTCATCTCTAGTTGATATATTTCTTTACTATAGATAGATATGCTTTTGGCAATATATGATTGGCATGGACTGAGATGTTCATGAATTAAATTTAGAATTTTCTTGGTTATTTTAGTTCAATTGTGATTCAAATCAAAATCATAATTTTGTAAATTACAAAATGGATTGGATTTTTATGATTTGGAGATAGTACTAGGAAAATATATGGAATAACACATTCTAAAATGTAATGTTTAAGATAAATAAGGAAATGCAAAATAAAACATCTAATCACAAAAAATTTTAAGCTGAAAGCTATTGGAGTAGTTCATTTAAAAAAAGGGGGGAAAAAACTCACTTCATTTTCCAAGTCATGTAAACTAAAAGCATTTTTGGGGAACTCTTAAAAAACCATATCTTTTTTAACAAAGTTGAGTAATTAATTGATTTATTCATATAACGCCACAATTGACATAAATTACTCTTAAAATGCACTCAAGCTTTGTTACCATTTTAGAAACACAAGCAAGACATTAAACATCAAAAATTATTCATGGGCATTGTTCATTTTCTACTTCTCTGATCAAGGCAAGAACCTAGGTCAAAATTGAAATGTCTTTACCAGAAAAAAAAAAAAAAAAAAAGCAAAGAAAAGACTAATTTACATTCAGAATTATATAGGGAGAAAAGAGATCTTAGTCTATTAAATGTGTATTTTTTACATTTTTGATAATATAAAAGGGAACAGACGATAAAAACAAATCTGTAATGTATTGCCTAAAGCCTTCTAAAATTCTTTTGGAGGCTTATTTGAAGTTAAAGACTAGCTAAAAATAATGGACTGGTTAAAATTGTCAAAATGGAAGGTTACTAGTCATTTTAACAGTGGTTCAATTGTGAATTCTAAGACTCGGAAACAAATCGAACAGATACATTAATGTTTAGTAGGTTGACCCAGTGGATTCAAAACAAGTAGTTGGTCAAATTGAATCAAACTGTTAGGAACAAATAATCAATTTTAACATTCTGGCAACCATGGGGTCAATGGGTTTCATAATGTCGGTATTTATTTGTTTACTATTCTGGAATTGGGATAAGTCACTGAGAGTATGGATGCTAAATCTCATATTTTAGTCATGGATTCCACTGTCAACATCAGATATGCAGTTCTTGATATTCAGCTGTGTCGCTCTCTATTCTGATATATTCATAAAATGATGGACCATCTTACTTTGCTTTAATAAAGGAAAATGGTTGCCATCTGAAATCTTGTGCAAAATTTGCGTTGTCAGGCCTTCTATCTGTGGGAAGTTGACGTCAAGCTGGAAGGCATTTGGGATTCCTCTTGTAACAAGTTCTAAATTTGAAAATGGATCAGATATTCGTACTCTCTATTTAAAATTACTCAGAGCATTCCTAATACCTGATGAAGAATCTGGGGATGACAACGATAAAAATGAGAGAACTGCAAATGAAGAATTAACAAATATGGAGGATGCAACAACTCCTAGTTTTAATGCGAGTGCTGACTCCGCTAACAGAAAAGAGTTTCAAGTAGATTCAGATACTGATTTGGAGTTTTATTTAACAGATGAGAAGGGGACAACAAGGGACTCAAGAATTGTGATGAATGAGCCTGTGGCTGCCAAGGCAGTGCCTGGGCGGTTGAGTGTGCTTGTATGTTGGCCATCTAAAATGGTCAAAAAGTACAAGTCACGTCTTCTTAGTTCACTGCCCCAGGTTTTTAAGTCTGATTTTTTTGCCAAAAAAAACTCAAGAATCTGTTTCTTTGTATAAATGCCTTGAAGCATTCTTGAAGGAGGAGCCGCTTGGACCAGAGGACATGTGGTCAGTTTCTACAGCTTTGTCTTTCGAAAACTTGACCTAAAAAAGAATTCATCTATCCCTTTTGTATTACATGTTTATAATTCATGAAATTTCAGAAGCTTATCTTTGGTTTCTAGATTTGCACTTTGCCATGTTATAAGAACAATTTTATGTGTTCCTGCTATTCATTTGATCTAATCATTTAATTTGTGTCTTACAAACTTAACAATCAATTCCAGGAATAGAGATCTTTGACTTTAGCTTTTTCTGGGAAATAGATCATCAGCCAGAAAGAATCAACTTCTGGGTTTGGATGCAGTTGTCTTTTTTAGAATTAAAAAAACTAGCAATGACTTGTAATGACATTGAAAGACAAAACAGTCACTGCACGTGGGATAAAGTTCATCCTCCCCAAAAATCTCAATGGTGGGATATCTGTTTCAGGCTGCCAATATGTTTAAAATCAATTGACCTCTTATGAGATAATAATATTAATTTCAACATGTTTAAGATAGTTTTGTTTTCCATTGCCCACAATAGTTTAGTGGAAAGTTGCAGAAAAAGAAGAAGCCTGCCCTTTGTTTTATTGAAAGTTTCTTATAATCATCTCTTTGCTTATTTCCTTTTGGTTTTCCTTTCAAATTTCCTTTCATGTCTATTTATTTTTCCTCTCCCTTGGGATTCTTCCCTTGACTCAGTTTTTTCAGTTTGTTGCTTCTTCTTCATTGATTTTGCAGCTCATGCATATTTAATTTATAAACTAGATCTTCATTGCAGGTACTGTCCTGCCTGCAAAAAACATCGGCAAGCCAGCAAAAAGTTAGATCTTTGGAGACTGCCTGAGATTTTAGTTATTCATTTAAAGAGATTCTCATATAGCCGCTTTCTGAAGAACAAGCTGGAGACATATGTTGACTTTCCCGTTCATGATCTTGATTTATCGAGACACATTGCCCACAGGAGTGATCAATTGTCTAATCGTTATATGCTTTATGCAGTTAGCAATCATTATGGGAGCATGGGAGGGGGTCATTATACTGCCTTTGTCCATGTAAGTTTTGCATCTTCTTCTTCTTCTTCTTCTTCTCCTTCTCCTTCTCCTTCTCCTATTTGTTTCTTGTTTTTTTTTTTGTTTTTGTTTTTTTGTTTTTTTTTGTTATTATCTTTTCTTTTGGGATATGCATCATGAGTTAGCAAAAACATATTTTGGTCTGCTAGTTCAATTATTCATGTCATTTGTTCTTTCATCTATGCCATAGCAATCTATTGATTCCTGGCATGCATTTAACATTTTTCAAAGGTCAAATGTATATACTTTTTTAAGAGCTTCTAAATATGCAAAGTTGCCTTGGTATGCTCCCAAATATGGTTTTGGTGATGCAGGAAGGTTCACCAATTCAGGAGAGAAATTAACAAAACTGAATAAGAATCTTAATATTAGCAATAATGAGCAAGTAATCATCATAAAGAAGAAGCTAATTTGTTTAATACTTCAACTCAATATATAAAGAAATATGATCCAAATCCTAATCAACTTCTACTTCTCAAAGATATAGCAATCCTAAATCTTATATAACCAACATACTTAACGATAATTACAATAATCTAATAACAAATTAATCAAAATTCTGAATTATGAAGGCTATGTGCGGCATCATTCTTCCCCAGTTGATGAAAACTCGCCCTTGAGCTTTGAAATGGCGTATGATGAATATATTCAGTTGTTGAACTTGAAATCCTTCCAACATAATCCTTCTTGAAAACTCTCCAATCTTCATGGCAAAAGATCAGAAATTAATTGATAGTGTTCTTACTCTTGGCTTAAAAATTGTTGCAGACTTACAAACTCAATATGCTGAACATCTTCAAAATTATTCACAATATCTTCCTTCATAGGTTATTCTTGTAGTGTATGCTCTTTTCATGTTCATGTTCAAACATTTTCAGCAATTCCCTGGGTTTCTTCAACTTCATGTTTTTGTATTTCTTGAGCAACCTCCAAGATCTTACTGTTGATCTCATTTTCTGAATTGCTTTGACTGCAAAAACTCATTCATCTTCATCCAATGGTGGTGCATCGAAGATTGTCATAGAATCATTACATCTTGCAGTAGGTTCTACCAAAAAAACATTTAATTTATAGTTGATTTATTGCCTTGTCATTTTACATTCTAACTTTAGTGAATTAAATTCAGACTGAAGTGAATTTAAATCCAATTCACTTTCTCCGAGCACTCAAGAACTGATTTTAGCTTTTCTTTCTCATCATAAGTGAATCCCATGATAATTCATCATTACTTAACTTTTGCTTCTTCTTCTCCTTCAGCTTTGACATCTCCTTGTGCTTGTGCTCAGACTTTCGATTTTTGTTTCTGCTTCTTCTTTGGCTCCTCCTTCAGTTTTGCCTTCAAATTAAGCACTCCACTTCTGACTTGTGTTTTTCTTTGCCCTCCCCAACTTTCATTCTTTCAATAATGTTCTCCCAAATATTTTAATTTTTCAAAGAAAGCTAAAAAAATTTATTTTGATTTTTTTTGATGTGTAGTTTGGACTTTGAATATATTCTGTTTGCTAATTACATGTTTGTCATGCATATTTGATATGTTTAAAACTTTGAATACTTTATACAGTTTTATGATATGTAGAGTGACAGAAAATATCCTACAAATTATCTAATGTGTGCCTTACTTCTTAAAGGAGCGCACCTAGGCTCCAAGTAACCTCTGCACATTGATGTGCTTTTAACAACTATGTACCAAACTTATGCAGGATGACTCTCCAATTTAGCGAGAAATTAATAAAACTCAATAATAATCTCAATATTTGCAATAATTATCATAAAGAAGCAGCTAATTATTCACTACACCAACCCAATATATAAAGAACTAGAAATCCTAATCGTAATCAACTTCTAATTCTGAAAGGTTAAGCAATCCTTAATCCTAAATAAACCAAAACACCTGAGATAATTACAATAATCAAATAACATTAACTGAAATAAATTTTGAATTATGAAAGCTATGCTCTTGTTCTGCATTGGCTAGGAGTGAGCGTGATAAAGTAAATTGCATGTGTGATCGACTTGTATACAAATTGAAACAATTATGATATTTGGTATGTGCTGCTGATGAACGAGGAAGTGAATTTCTTGTAGCCTCAAGTTAGAGAATGTGCATAAGTCATCAATATCGCTTCAATCATGCACTAGAAAAAGTTTAAATTGGGATAAATGTCTTAAATATTCAAAATCATGCTCTTGAACTGTCTATTTGGATTAATTCAAAAGAAAATTATGAACCTTTGAGCGTCAAATACGTGTTATACCCCATAAGACTGATACTGGGAGTCTATCCAAGATTTGATACCACTTGTCGGGTCTGCAAAAGCGATGCATACCAAGATTTAATTCACAGATGCACTTGCAATATAGTGAAAAATAACAAGAAAAATAATAGATGACACATGAGATTTATGTGGTTTAGTAAACCTATATTAACAAAGGATATAAATATGTTGTTCATTGTGAGAGTAAAATTTGAGTATAAGAAAATAACTCATTGGGTAGAAATATATGGAATCCAATAATACTTGTACATGCTCACTGACCTCCAGAAGAATTCTTGTCATATAATTTGAGAGTTACATGTTACCACTTCAATCTAGCACCTTGTCTTTATCTATAGAGTTACTTGAATACCTCACAACCGTGGATTCATTGGCCTAAAAGAATTTTCAGTGGAACTCATAGACTTATCTGCCAAGTTATGGACTCTAAAGTAGACAGCCTCCAAGGTTTACCCACATGATATACATGAGTTGAAATTATAACAACTGATTATTCTGAGTATATGAATCATATGCCATGGTTCTTTGTATGAGGTTATGTTTGAGGAAATTAAATACTGGCTATGGCTTACCTTCGTGTAAAAATGAGGTGTGCTTTCCTTGGCTTCCTGATCCAGGAAGCACCTTTAATGGTACGATATCCTTCACTTGATTCAACATAACATCTCAATACAGGCAATTGGCCCTAGATGCTAGAAATGTTGAACATTAAAACCCTGAGTCCACTAGTCCAGCTGAAAATTGTTGTCTTGATATTTTTTTAGTTCTGAAAAATTTTTGTACATGGTGTAATTTAATAGTATGAGGTATTAGTATTCTCAA